>OY720681.1:123797870-123830035 GCA_963170755.1 Amphimallon solstitiale | reverse complement strand
CAATTCATTCTATGAAAAAGCGAATTAAAAATAATTAATATAATAAATTTAAAAGAATAAAAAGCTATTGAAACCTAATTTTTAATATATCTAAATTGCTAATTTATTTGAAAAGCTCCTCGTATATGAATTGCTATAAAATACTAATTATAGACCTACATATATAAAAATAATATTTTAATACATAAACTTTGACTGATACCCGTATATTTAACTAAAAATACTCTTATTGTTCAGAATTTATTTAAATTATTGAGAAAAACCTTTAAAGAACCGTATGAAATAATCAACTTAATTATATAAATTTACACACTTAAACATTAAAAAACAATTTAAAGAAAGCACTAAATGCAAAAAATACTTTGAAGCACCCCTGGATTAATTGTATATAAAAATAATATTCAATAAAATTTACACCATTAAATTATTAAAAATAACCTTATAATTGAGAAAAAACAATTTTTAAAAGTCCTATAAAGTTTTAGAGTAGTAGAAAAACTATGATCAGCGTATATTTAACTAAAAAATACTTGTATTATTGAAAATTTATTGATAAAACCCTTTAAAACCTTATAAAATAATCAATTTAATAATATAAATTTACGCACCTAAAAATTAAAAAAAGAAAGAAAAACAATATAAAGAAGCTACTAAATGCGTATAAAATACTTTGAAGCACCCTGGATTAATTGTATATAAAAATAAAATATTAATAAAATATTAATAAAATATATACCATTAAATTATTTAAAAAATAACCTTATAATTGAGAAAAAACAATTTTTAAAAGTCCTATAAAATTTTAGAGTAGTAGAAAAACTATGATCAGCGTATATTTAACTAAAAAATACTTGTATTATTGAAAATTTATTGATAAAACCCTTTAAAACCTTATAAAAATTAAAAAAAGAAAGAAAAACAATATAAAGAAGCTACTAAATGCGTATAAAATACTTTGAAGCACCCTGGATTAATTGTATATAAAAATAAAATATTAATAAAATATATACCATTAAATTATTTAAAAAATAACCTTATAATTGAGAAAAAACAATTTTTAAAAAGTCCTATAAAATTTTAAAACTAATGTAAAATATTGCAAGTTAATATTATATAAATTAGGCTTTCTAAATACCTTGTAGTAAAACACAAACAAGCACTAAAAACGATGTTGACTGTTCGAAGATAATGAAATTAAAGATGCCGATCTACGTATATATAGATACACATCTGCGTCAGATTCCCACGCAAATGGAGTGATGCATAAAGAGAAAGACCTTTTTTTCCCCGCGCATACATATATATATACATATATACGTATGCGGCCAGAGGCAATTAGCGGCGGGCACATTCCGTTCCCATGGTCGGGCTGTGTTTTAAGGAATGCACTTAATTTTTTTCGGTCGCATACCTGCATCCAATGAGGGTTTCGAGTCCGGGAATTTCGTCTTTCTACCTGTACAGATAGATCTGTCTTTATATAAAATTCGTATATATTATCTATGATTTTAGTTTTAAAATAAAAAATAATAAGAAGGTTAAAATAATTCGTTATTTTGTAGATAGTTGCATAGAGCTAAAACATTATTTTGCATGCATATACATTCTCCATTAGTTTTATTATTATGATAAAAACAATGATTGACATTTTTAATAAGCTTTGGTACATCATTAAAATATTCCAGTAAATTAAATGCTAATGATGTAAAAATACCTAAAAATATTTCGTAAAACAAGAGTATTTTAGTTAAATATACGGAGATCCATATGAAAAACTACGAAAGTTATATTAATGTTAAATATTAAATAATTTAATTAAATGAAAACACATCGTTTCACAAAAATTATGTTTTATTAAACACTAGATGTACATTTCATTTACCATAACAGTACATTATAAACCTTTCTTAATATTGATGATGCAGGATCAGTTAAATTAGTATGGTTGTTAAGAAATTGGAGGAGCATTTGATATTATTTTCTTCATAAAAGTAGTATGTATTATAATATAAGATAGTGTTATAAACTATACAATAAATATTATTCAGTATTGGAATACACAATGAATAACACAAATTTGAGTAGAGAAAGATAAATATTTCTAATTGCACATGTGTGAATTTGAATTTATCGGGAATATACAGAGTAATTATTTACATCTGATGGTGAAACATGGTCGCGTATTTTATATCATTCAGTAATTTAATTTGCTCTATAGCTAGACATTGAGGTGGATGCTAAGCATTAATTTGTACACACGTAATGTTATGATCGTCAGTGTGACATATATATTCAAGTCTAACACAAACTTTTTGATTTATTGAAACCCCAATAGAAATTATCACTATTTCGAGAAGAATAGTCATGTACCTGTACATATTCAAAGCCGCTGAAGTATGAGTACATTAACAGCTGTATACGCGTGTCTTTATCATCCACTTTAATGTGTTACTGTAATTCCAGGTACTTTTTTTATTTATACGTACATATATTGTGAATTATTACACTAATTATAAAACAAAATTAATTATAGATAGACAAACATTATACAGGTATATTGCAAACATGTAATGCTAAGATAATTAGAGTGATATATACATACATGTAAAGAAATTTATAATTTATTCAATCTCTTATTAAAAGAGTTATTAATATTTTTCAAATGAATACCTGACAGTGGTGGAAAACTGTTGAAATTTGGATAGATTAATAGTTACATATGCGAGCTTCAGAATAGCTTCTGAACATGTTGGGTTGTAATTTGGTATACAATAAAAGGCAGCGGGGAACTGAACCGCCTCCCAAAAAAAGGTATTTAATATTAAAATCGTCGATTCCCCATCACAGAAAAATAGTGTATCATACAAGGGAAAAAAGTATTAGATTTTAGCTCGAGGTAAGATAAATTACCGAGAGCTAAAATCTAATTTTTTCCATTGTATAATACACTATTTTCTGTGATGGGAAAACGACGATTTTAATATTAAATACCTTTTTTTGGGAGGCGGTTCAGTTCCCCGCTGCCTTTTATTGTATACCAAATTACAACCCAACATGTTCAGAAGCTATTCTGAAGCTCGCATATGTAACTATTAATCTATCCAAATTTCAACAGTTTTCCACCACTGTCAGGTATTCATTTGAAAAATATTAATAACTCTTTTAATAAGAGATTGAATAAATTATAAATTTCTTTACATGTATGTATATATCACTCTAATTATCTTAGCATTACATGTTTGCAATATACCTGTATAATGTTTGTCTATCTATAATTAATTTTGTTTTATAATTAGTGTAATAATTCACAATATATGTACGTATAAATAAAAAAAGTACCTGGAATTACAGTAACACATTAAAGTGGATGATAAAGACACGCGTATACAGCTGTTAATGTACTCATACTTCAGCGGCTTTGAATATGTACAGGTACATGACTATTCTTCTCGAAATAGTGATAATTTCTATTGGGGTTTCAATAAATCAAAAAGTTTGTGTTAGACTTGAATATATATGTCACACTGACGATCATAACATTACGTGTGTACAAATTAATGCTTAGCATCCACCTCAATGTCTAGCTATAGAGCAAATTAAATTACTGAATGATATAAAATACGCGACCATGTTTCACCATCAGATGTAAATAATTACTCTGTATATTCCCGATAAATTCAAATTCACACATGTGCAATTAGAAATATTTATCTTTCTCTACTCAAATTTGTGTTATTCATTGTGTATTCCAATACTGAATAATATTTATTGTATAGTTTATAACACTATCTTATATTATAATACATACTACTTTTATGAAGAAAATAATATCAAATGCTCCTCCAATTTCTTAACAACCATACTAATTTAACTGATCCTGCATCATCAATATTAAGAAAGGTTTATAATGTACTGTTATGGTAAATGAAATGTACATCTAGTGTTTAATAAAACATAATTTTTGTGAAACGATGTTTTCATTTAATTAAATTATTTAATATTTAACATTAATATAACTTTCGTAGTTTTTCATATGGATCTCCGTATATTTAACTAAAATACTCTTGTTTTACGAAATATTTTTAGGTATTTTTACATCATTAGCATTTAATTTACTGGAATATTTTAATGATGTACCAAAGCTTATTAAAAATGTCAATCATTGTTTTTATCATAATAATAAAACTAATGGAGAATGTATATGCATGCAAAATAATGTTTTAGCTCTATGCAACTATCTACAAAATAACGAATTATTTTAACCTTCTTATTATTTTTTATTTTAAAACTAAAATCATAGATAATATATACGAATTTTATATAAAGACAGATCTATCTGTACAGGTAGAAAGACGAAATTCCCGGACTCGAAACCCTCATTGGATGCAGGTATGCGACCGAAAAAAATTAAGTGCATTCCTTAAAACACAGCCCGACCATGGGAACGGAATGTGCCCGCCGCTAATTGCCTCTGGCCGCATACGTATATATGTATATATATATGTATGCGCGGGGAAAAAAAGGTCTTTCTCTTTATGCATCACTCCATTTGCGTGGGAATCTGACGCAGATGTGTATCTATATATACGTAGATCGGCATCTTTAATTTCATTATCTTCGAACAGTCAACATCGTTTTTAGTGCTTGTTTGTGTTTTACTACAAGGTATTTAGAAAGCCTAATTTATATAATATTAACTTGCAATATTTTACATTAGTTTTAAAATTTTATAGGACTTTTTAAAAATTGTTTTTTCTCAATTATAAGGTTATTTTTTAAATAATTTAATGGTATATATTTTATTAATATTTTATTTTTATATACAATTAATCCAGGGTGCTTCAAAGTATTTTATACGCATTTAGTAGCTTCTTTATATTGTTTTTCTTTCTTTTTTTAATTTTTATAAGGTTTTAAAGGGTTTTATCAATAAATTTTCAATAATACAAGTATTTTTTAGTTAAATATACGCTGATCATAGTTTTTCTACTACTCTAAAATTTTATAGGACTTTTAAAAATTGTTTTTTCTCAATTATAAGGTTATTTTTTAAATAATTTAATGGTATATATTTTATTAATATTTTATTAATATTTTATTTTTATATACAATTAATCCAGGGTGCTTCAAAGTATTTTATACGCATTTAGTAGCTTCTTTATATTGTTTTTCTTTCTTTTTTTTAATTTTTAGGTGCGTAAATTTATATTATTAAATTGATTATTTTATAAGGTTTTAAAGGGTTTTATCAATAAATTTTCAATAATACAAGTATTTTTTAGTTAAATATACGCTGATCATAGTTTTTCTACTACTCTAAAACTTTATAGGACTTTTAAAAATTGTTTTTTCTCAATTATAAGGTTATTTTTAATAATTTAATGGTGTAAATTTTATTGAATATTATTTTTATATACAATTAATCCAGGGGTGCTTCAAAGTATTTTTTGCATTTAGTGCTTTCTTTAAATTGTTTTTTAATGTTTAAGTGTGTAAATTTATATAATTAAGTTGATTATTTCATACGGTTCTTAAAGGTTTTTCTCAATAATCTAAATAAATTCTGAACAATAAGAGTATTTTTAGTTAAATATACGGGTATCAGTCAAAGTTTATGTATTAAAATATTATTTTTATATATGTAGGTCTATAATTAGTATTTTATAGCAATTCATATACGAGGAGCTTTTCAAATAAATTAGCAATTTAGATATATTAAAAATTAGGTTTCAATAGCTTTTTATTCTTTTAAATTTATTATATTAATTATTTTTAATTCGCTTTTTCATAGAATGAATTGCATCATATGTGGCAACTCCTTCAGCCGGCGGGATAGTTTGAAGCGGCATGTGAATATCCTCCACCGCAATTTTGTTTGCGGTATTTGTAGGGAGGGTGTGGATACATGTGAGCATGTTGCCGGACCGCTTAAGAAGAGGGTTAAAGTAGATGTTGCACCACCCACAAGTTCTAATGGACCTGTGGATGCTTTCTAAAGATAGATCATTAGTTTATATTAAATGTATGAAGAAAAAAACTTTACTACATATTGAAAGCCTGGTGTCCGTTTAGGCTTAGTCATGAGTCTATCTAATCATATAATCTTGTAACAAAATTTCTGGTGATATAAGCAGTGTATAAAATTCAATCTTCATTTAATGTAGTGCATATATAAATTTTGTATTCATTTAATGTGAGACTTCTGCTAAATTTTTTATTAAGAGTGTAGAGTGATATTAATATTCACGAATTTGATGTATCAACTTTTTGAATGGTTGGTTGAGCTGAAAATCATAATTTTTTAGTGTCTCTGAGGTGGTTTTATGAAGCATCTAAATTTCAGATTAAAAGCTAATCGCGAGGCTTATTTCTTGTAATGATAGTACAAAAAACATGAACTGTAAAAAGATAGTATATATTTTATCTGTTGTGAGACTTAGTATGTTTTCTTTCTCGCCCTTTTTTTAAATATTATAAGAAAGTTAACTAAATCAATTTAAGAATTTATGTTATTTAAAAATTGAGATTAAACACGGAAATCTGTTGTAAATGGGGAAATTAATAATAATTTTTTGCCCTTAAATATTGATAAATAGTGGGCTATCTGTTGTAAATGGAAATAAATAATAATTTTTGTCTTAAATAGTAGGCTTACCAAACATGATTTTTCAAATGTTTTAAATGCTACTATTTCTTAGATTTTTATGTAATTTCATTGACTTGAATGCATGTTTTTGATAGAGGGGTTTCAGAACCGCTTCATGACCCGGTTAAGAGCTGATTCTCAAATCTTTTGGTTAGAACGTTAATGCTGTCTTTATATTAGTTTTTTTTTTGTTTCGTTCTTTTATGATGTATAAACATTGTTATTTTTTAAATGTAGAGGAAGTGGTATTTGCTATGTGTACAATGTGTTTCAAAATTAGTTTTTATTAGGCATAAACTATGTTTTTGTGTAAAAACCTCTAAATTTCATATTAAAAGCCACTCGTCAAGCATATTTCTTCTAATGATAGTACAACACACGAACTGTAAAGATAGACTCATTTTATGAATTTATGTTAATTCAAATTGATATTAAGCAGGGGTATCTGTAGATGGAAAATTAGTAATAATTTTTTGTCTTAAATATTGATATATAGTGGGCTTACCAAACATGATTTTTCAAATGTTTTAAGTGTATTGCATGGATTTTTATGTAATTTCAATATTAAATAATTGAGAGCGAGTATTTATTATTTTCCTCCATAATTTAATATGACCTCAATTCTTTTTGGTTATAGCGTTAATGCGGTCTTTATACTAGTTTTTGCGTCCATAATTTAATATGGCTTCAATTCTTTTTGGTTATAGCGTTAATGCGGTCTTTATACTAGTTTTGCGTGCAGTTTGGTGTGTGTATACTACTGTTGTCCCGTGCGTAAAATTTAATGTAAAACATATTTCTTGTAATAATATAATATAAAAACTATTTGTAAATACAATGTCATCCAAATAAAATAGAATTCCATGTTTTAAAATGTATTTATAATAATGTTTCGAGATGCATTTCACCATTTTTTTTTCTCAAATTATAAAATGCTTTTAAGAGAAATGTAATACATTCGCTGCTGTACAAAACATAAACTGTAAAAAGAGAGATAGAAGCATTTTTAGAACAAGTATATATTTAATATTTTTGCAAATCTTTTGGTTAGAATGTTAATGCTGCCTTTATATTGGTTTTTTTGTTTGCTTCTTTTATGATATATAAAAATTGCTATTTTTTAAAATGTATAGGAAGTGGTATTTGCTATGTGGACAATGTGTTTCAAAATTAGTTTTATTAGTGATAAACTATGTATTTTGCATAAAAACCTCTAAATTTCATATTAAAAGCTGTACCTCAGGCATATTTCTTCTAATGATAGTACTAAACATGAAGTGTAAAAAGATAGTACATATTTTATCTGTTGTGGGACTTAGTATGTTTTCTTTTTCAACCTTTTTTTATAAGAAAGTTAACTAAATCAATTTAAGAATTTATGTTATTTAAAATTGGGATTAAACTGGGGTATCGCTAAAATGGAAATATTTAATGCTATGTCTATTTTTCATATGTATAGTGTTTTGTTAAAAAAGTTTTGATTGCTGAAAAAAGTGGGTAATAAAAATTTTTGATAGACCATGTATCTCACCTCTATCGTTTTACTGCATTGTTATATTGCACTATATGGGTCATCTCGAGAACATTCCTTGCCTTTGCATTTGATTGTTTTGTTTAAATTTTGATATTTGTGAAATTGAAAGTATGGTTGAGGTTTGTTTGATGTGTGTAGTTGTTTTATTTTTAATAAATTGTTTTTTCTTAAAATATGTTATTCCTTTTTATTTTATGATATAGATATATTAAGTAATGTGACTATCATAGAGGTGTTGATAGTGATCAAACGTTGTGGTTTCCATTAGAAACGTGTTTAGATCTGTTAGAAATATACTGGTAAGCTCGATATCAAGCTTTTTGAACTGTTAGGCTGCACAAATACATTTCATTTATGCATCTATCACTGAATGTATGATTTGAATATATTGTTTGGGATGATGGTTTTTAAGAGAATGATTTGATAGTGGTTTTAATAGATTGATGCCTGATGTCACCTTAGTTTATTAGATTTTTGGCGGCCATCTTGGATTCTCCATCTTGCTTTTCTAAAAATCCCTACTTTTGAAGCGTCCTCTATATTAATATTTGGTTGCTATGTTATCCAGATGGATGGATGGATGGATGGACGGATGGATGGTTGGATAGCTTTTTGAGAAAAGAGGGATTTTGATAGTGGTTTGAATGTGTGGTTTTAATATAGGGGTTTCAGAACCGCTTCATGATCCGGTTGTGGGCTGATTCTAGCGATGGTTTTGAGATGATGTTTCATAGCAGTTCGAGTGCATGGTTTTGATATATTGGATGCTTGACGTGTCATTAGTTTATTAGATTTTTGGTGGCCATCTTGGATTCGCCATCTTGCTTTTCTAAAAATCCCTACCTTTGAAAACGTCCTGTATATTCATACTTGGTTGCTATCTCGTCCAGTAGCATACTGTATATTTATTTTATATTTTGAAATGGTATGCCGATCTTAGATGTAGGGTTTATATTTTTATCGACCATCTTGATGGTATGAAACTTGGTCATATTGTTAATTAATACATTGTTTTTCTTAAAAAATATTGTTTGTTTTATTTTATAAGTAAGACATGCATTTCAAGCATGCGGCTATCACAGAAGCAGGTATATTCATACTCACTATAAATGTACCACTTTTTAAGTTGGGTCATATTTGGCTTCCAATATTCTAACATGCAGAACCGGTTCTGAAGTGGTTCTGTACCGGCTCTGAAGTGGTTCTGTACCGGTTCTGGAGTGGTTCTGTACCGGTTCTGAAGTGGTTCTGTACCAGTTCTGAAGTGGTTCTGTACCGGTTCTGGAGTGGTTCTGTACCGGTTCTGAACCGGTTCTGAAGTGGTTCTGTACCGGTTCTGGAGTGGTTCTGTACCGGTTCTGGAGTGGTTCTGTACCGGTTCTGAAGTGGTTCTGTACCGGTTCTGACCCGGTACAGAACTCGGTTTCCGCTGGAAACATGTTTAGACCATTTTTGGCAGCCATCTTGGATTCGCTTTCTTGCTATTCTACCCTACCTTTGAAACGTCCTGTATATTCATACTTGGTTGCTATCTCGTCCAGTAGCATACTGTATATTTATTTTATAATTTTGAAATAGTATGCCGATCTTAGATGTAAAGTTTTTATTTTCAGATGTCTCCCAGCGTAACTAGTGAGCAATTACGACATTCCTGGCGGTATGGATGTACCCATTCAACCGGAGAATATTATTTATCTAGACGAAAACAATGTACTGTATGTTTACGTTATCGAGAAATTAATAAAACAACTCTTTGGGATTTTACTCTCAGACGAAATACTATACACAGTCCTAGTTTTTGTATGAATTGCATGACTATGCGAATACACAAATATTATTGGGTAGAAACTGGGGAATTATGTGTCTATGAAAAGCCTCTGGAGAAGCGCAAAAAAACTAATTGGATGCGTTTTCTATTTACAGGCAGAAAACATGAGGAGTAAATAGCGCAACTTTACAATGTATATAAACAGCAGCTGGTCTTGTAGATAATGTTAATTTAAAATAATATTGTTAATTTATGAATAATAATAAATAAATTGTTTTTCTTAAAAAATATATTGTTTGTTTTATTTTATTTTATAAGTAAGATATACATTTCAAGCATGCGGCTATCACAGAAGCAGACAGCCGTTGCGGTTTCCGCTGGAAACATGTTTAGACCTGTTTGAAGTACATTGAGAAGCGCGATAGTAAGCCTGGTAATTTATTCAGGAATTCTCTAGAAACAAAGACCATCTTGATGGTCCGCCATTTGTCTGACGTCACCTTAGTTTGGCTAGTGACCGTGAGAGGATGCTGCATTATGGTAATCATGAGAGATGCCATTTCTTGGTTAGTGGCCGTCAGAGGGCGCCACATTGGGTTGGTAATGATGAAATCTGCAATTTTTAGTTGGGTTGGTAATGATGAAATCTGCAATTTTTAGTTGGGTTGGTAATGATGAAATCTGCAATTTTTAGTTGGGTTGGTAATGATGAAATCTGCAATTTTAGTTGGGTTGGTAATGATGAAATCTGCAATTTTTAGTTGGGTTGGCGACCGCGAGGGGGCGCCACATCAGTTGGGTTGGCAGAGGGCGCCACTAGGGCGAGGGGGGTGAGGGGTAGTAGGGTGAGAGGGGGAGGAGTGGTCCAGAACTCTCCTAAGTACACTACTATAATGCATTATTTACGGATCAATCTACTTTCCATAGTAACGGAATAGAAGAAATTTTCATTATTATTCAAATAAAAACCCTTGTTTCACAATAAATAGATTATAAGCATAGGTGGCGCATAAATGTATGAGGAGGCATTCTTGGTAATCGGATGGCAGGCTCGCATTTCTTTGAAGGTAGTATTAACGGACAAACTTATGTGGAATTTCTATCAAGCAATTTAGTGGAATTACTGGAAGATGTTCCACGAAATTCAAGAAGAGACATATGGATGCCACTAGACGGTGAATCGCCGCCACACTCTATGCTTCAAGAATAATTTATTTTAAATGAAGTGGCCAGCGGTGGAGATTCCTTAGCCTACTGGGTCTCACAAAATAGATATTAGGCATATACAGTCTTATTATTTTTTGATTAAGAATTATAGAGGGAATGTAAAAATGTAATAATATACAGAATGTTCCATTTAAAAAACTATAACTGTGGTCAGCCACCAAGTTATGGAACAAAATAAAATTAAAATGTGCCCCTAATGAGCAGCTATAACAATCTGCCTCTCCCACGGAAATGACAACCTGTATGTGACTTATATGACTATAAATGTACTATAAATATATGCTGTACAAATGTATTTAATGATATTTTGAAAGATAATATTAGTTCTGTATTTATATCCAGGATTAGGACTATGTCCTAAAATCACACGACAAGTCGGAAAGGTTAAATATGGTGGTGTAATGCCAGTCCCAGTTAATTTAGCTACATTTTATTTATCACTGCTAATTCACTAGCAATTTAATATTGTTGCTTAAATAAACTCATACTCTTCCAGAGCATCAAAGATTCCGACCATATGGTATAAACTATTGAACCTACTCTATATAATTAGAAAAAAGATAGAAAGAAGTACAGACATGGTTAACATCTTAAATCTATAAAAGTTTCATGTTATTGATAAGGATCACACATTAATTATATTTTGAAAGCACAAAAATTTCGTTAACTATCACATCGCTGCTTATATGGCAAAAAATATTAAAAATAAAATAAAAATATACTTCACCCAAAAAAAAAAAATACTTTTTCTATTCCGGTGCTATAAAGTTCACTTTACGACACCCGTTTTGGTTGCATAAAGTATTACTTTATGGCACGCTAACTATATTTTTTTGAAGTAACAAAAAAAAAATGGAACCAAATCGTATTTAAATGTCAAAATATGAGCTTTTAAAGTAGGTAACAAATATGTGCAATAGAATTGTACAAAGAATAAAAAGCACACATGCTAATATTTTATTTATTAAATAACAAGCAGTGTTGGATAAGTTTTCTGATGCTACTATTGGCATTTACTTCCCATGTTGTACAACTGTTATAAAAGTTTGTTTTTGATAAACATGTAGAGAGTTTGTTGGCGATAGATTTTGTAAATTGTCTTCTACTATTTTGCGAATCTCTGGGTACAATTATTTATTTTGTCCTTTTTGTTGATAATTTGAAATAATTTATTGCCTAAATCGGTCTGAATTTTGAACATAATTACATATAACACCGCCGATATTCAAATATTTAAAAATTTCTACTTAAAAATCAGATTAACCAACTTCAAAAAAAGAGAATTTCTAAAATATTCGAACAAAACATGTCTCTTATTTTAAGTTTTTTGAACTTTTAATAACCGAAATAGAATAAAATACATGTTTCATAAGACATTTTGCACACTTGTTCTTTAGAAAAGTCGCCTGGCGGCTCATTTTCTAAACTTGAACGCGTGTGCAAAGATCGTGTCTTATGAAACTTGTATTTTAATATTGGCGATTGACTTTACCGTTGGGGACGCTTCAGTCGTTTGACAGTTCCCGGCTGAGAGCAGTATTCATTGCACTCTTGCTTATATTGAATGTGGTTGGTTCGACACGTGCTAGTTTATTTACTAGGTGGTTTTAATTTTTTGAAGTGAAAACTTCTATGGGCCCGTTGATTGTGGGCACTGAACGAGACTGAGCCGTCACGCTCGGCTATGTAACGCTCGTTCGGGTAAAGTCGGCTCGAGTCGACTAAGGGAGCGAGAGAGATATAGTTAACGCATCTCTGCTGGTCTATGCTATACTCGCTTGGCAACCGTTTCACGCTCGGCTTTGTATTATAATGCTCGTTCGGGTAAAGTCGGCTCGTATTATTAACCTCGCTTTGATGAAGTTTTCACTTCTGCCGTGTGGCCTTAAGCACACGCATTTTTTTATATATAAGCTTTTGTCTTAGAAAGTTGAAAACTGAGTTGTACGGTGAGTACTTACAAAGGTTTTTTAACAAATCAGTGTATAAACTGTAATTTTCAAAAAATACAATGGAAAAAGTGGAGGCATATGTTATGCTACTTTTGTGGCACATGTTTGAATATTTAGAGGCCAATCATTTATCTCGAAACTTTATTGAAGGTGAAAGAATAGTGAATGATGGACTCATCATTACAGTGGGGACGTTAAGTCATGAAAAAGAAAATTTTGTGAATGTGTTTGTTTTGAATTTGTAAATTACCCAGAGAATACGATGTCGAATAAAGAAAGACGATGAAGGCATAAATAAACGAAGTGAAGGCTGATTGCAGTGGATTATTAACAGAAAAACTTGTGAAGTTATAGCTTCTGCGTTGATTTATACGTGCTTACTGGAATATGTGATATATTATTAAATATAAATACTAATCCTTCCATTTAGACTAACAGAAAACACATAAATTAATATTTTATACACACAATCGAATATATTCAGGTATGCTTTATATATGTCAAGTTGTACTATATTTTAACATATATACTTTTGCTTTGCTATGTATTTTAAGCTTAATAATACAAATATAATTACTGTATTTAATATTTTTGCTATATGTAAGAATAAAACAGCATCTATTTTATATTTGTCTATGTACATTATTCAATATAATGTTGCATAAGCAACAAAGTAAAAAACTGATTAAATTATTGCTGTGTTCCTGTATTTAATTCAAATAAAAATATTTTAAAGTATTATTTATGGCCACATGTTACCAAAGAATATAAACAAAAAATTACTCTCATACACTATGTATGTAATAGCACATTCATCATCAATCCATTTTTCTTGATGTTCTATGTCTCATAAACTGGAGTTTCCGTTCATTGTGTGTTTTTAGGCCTGTAGAGTGAAAACAAATTTAAAAACACATGCATGAGAATGTTGGCACCCAAAAGTGGTTACCTGGCGTTACCTGATGATGATTTGAGAAAGGTTGCGCAGGTATACACAGGTGCATGAACACATAATATGCTTTCAACACTAATACACTATTCACGCTACAGTAATGCTGCCAATATTTTGAATATTTGCCGCTAGGTGTCGTATTGACAAAAGTCAATCGCCAATTCTATTACCATATAATTTTATTAATATGGATATTTTATTATGTAGTTGTGATTTAGTTGATAAAGAGGGACAAGAGTTTGTGATATAATAAATATAACAATTTCTCTATTTATCATTAATTAAAATTGTTGGGTATGAAGCATTTTCACCTCATCGGCGACACTGTATATTCAAAAATATCTTGTGTCTGTAATCGATGTACGGATTGTGATTTAAGCATTTTCATGTTATTAAATAGACATCTTGGAAATGTTTTCCTTCATGCGTCCTGCCAACAGAGGCGTTCCTTAAAATTTTATTTACAAAATACACATACATCATCTAAAAATCATATGATCATGCATAGGTACCATTCAACATGAGGAAACAGAATTATAGAGCAACCTTAGTATTCAGTACAGTCTGTTATGAGATACATATCTCTTTCACTAGCGTAAGCAATTTGTAATAAACTGTTTTTTTTATTTCAAGGCAATGTTGTCAGTTCGATTTATTATGTTTATGGTTGGTATTATCGGTGTGATGTAAGTATCACAACATAACCTTCATGTCAAGTGTCAAATTAATATTATAATATAAAAAAAAAGAAATGGGTGTGCTTAAGACCACACGGCAGAAGTGAAAACTTCATCAAGGCGAGGTTAATAATACGAAATACATTTACATTTACATTTTCCATTTTCGTTCTATATTACATTTAAAAAATATATATTTATTATTATTGTGTATACATTATTCTAGTACATTTCGCTCGGTCTGATCAAGTTTTCACTTCAAAAATTCATAGGTATGTATATATATATATATAAATATGATAATTCTCATACGAGCACCCGCGCTGGTCTAATGGTAACGTACCGGCCTTACAACCGGACGTCTCGGGATCGCATCTGCACGCGGACAAGAATTTTTCAGAAAATCAAAATACAATATTTCGCGTATTTATTCTAAATTTCAATGTAATTGAAATTAAATACCGCTAGTTAGTGTAATAATACAAAGCCGAGCGCAACTCGAGCCGACTTTACCCGAACGAGCGTTACATTCCGAGCGTGACGGCTCAGTCTCTTTCAGTGCCCAACAATCAATGCATCAACGCGCCCATAGAAGTTTTCACTTCAATAATATAGAATAATATCCTAAACAACAATATTTGATGAGTTACCAACCTAACCTGTTGTTGTCGAACTGACAACTATGTTGTCTATCTCCATAAGACACATGCTGAATACTAAGGTTGAGACGGTCGGGTTAAATTACTGATTAAAGTGATTAGTGTATATTGATAATTTTTAAAATTCTTGTTATTAAACGGCCTATATGGGATTATAATGTCAAATTTGACAATTATGTGTAATCAAGATAGGGATAGAAATTATAAAACGTGAAAGTCGCTCAAATACAAATAGTCGATCAGTAAATTAATTACAGACACTCGTTATCTGTGAAATGTTAGCTCGTTTCAAATAAGGTGTTTGTAATACTAGATAAACTAACCTTGATTAAGCATGGTAATAACTTTAAGGCACACATATTCTTCCATTGTGAGCTTAATTCTCCGAAACATGAGTGTAACATGAGTTATCTTTTCTACCATCAAGCCTACATCTTGTCGCAGTTGATCCATTGTTATGGGTCGACCCATCATGGACGTCAGGCAGGTTTGGAGTGTCTGTAGGTTGTTGTTTACCTGTCGAGAAACCAGTAAATCTTTATTGAATAGATTATAATAATTAAACAGTATTTATTGTGTAGATGGAATAAACCAATCGTAGTGTACAATTTGTATCAATTAATTTATGTAATTTAAAATATATAAGATACGTAAAGTGTGTAAAATTCACAAGTTAATAATGGAAAAAGATTAAGACCATAGTGTCATGATATTTAGCGTTAAGCATGTTATTTTTATTCCTCCTTTTCTCATGTCATTAATCGTACCGCAGCTTTCAGGTGAATATCATAAAAAACCAAAAAAATGAGGTGTGGCCACCACACGACTTTCTTATACGTATGAGCGTTTCAAACTATATAATTTAAAAAAAATAAATACAAAAGTTATTCAAAATCCTATTCTAAGTACTTCCATTGTCTTAATAAATCTCTATAGAATGCATATTTTGCAAGATATTCGAAAAAAAGTGCTACTCGAGAGTAAATGTGTTACTTCCGGTCCGAATTTTGAAATTTCATATATACAAAGAATATTGCAAATCCAGTTCTAAATACTTTTGTACTCTTAATAAATATATATAGAATGCATAATTTACCACATATTTCCAAAAAATAGCTATACGGTAAAAGTAAAAGTGGAACTTCCGGTTCGAATTTTGCAATTTTTTTTTAAACAAAAGCTATTGAAAATCAAGTTCTAAATACTTTTATACTCGTAACGTATCTGTCTAAAAAGCATGACTTCCAAAATATTGGCAAAAAACTGATTTTCGATAATCACAATACTTCCTCATACGATACGTATAAGAGATATCATTTAATTACTACTGTTCTTTTCTCGGAAATCTTGGTTGTTCATTTATTTACCAAGTAAGGATGGAACTTTTAACAATGATAAGTTCATTTTACTTTCTTATTAGTAATATTAAGAAAGTATAGTGATAAATATTTTCATCCTTAAGATTTCTGCAGATGTCCACGGTTTGAAGTCCCCTTATACCAAAAAAGTGGTTTTGAAGAAATATCTGTCTCTGTGTCTGGGAGCACGATAACGGCCAAACTGATAGAGCTATCCATACCTAAAGTGCGACCAAGAGAATCTGTCCCTCGGAAAATATGCGAACTAATATAACAGCGTCTTGCTTCGCATCCCCCTAGCCCACATTTTTCATGCTTGACAGCTGTGTGTACAGTCCCGTTTTATGTACTGATTGTTTACTTGTTTATCAAATCGTTGTTTTAATTTCTTCCTGCGCTTTCTCCTGGTTTCTATTATTTACTCTCGCCTTTCGAATATCCAAACAGTTTTTCTTAAAACTACTTCATTTTGCATTGTGAGTTGAAGGTAAGTAATAATATAATCTTAATTTTGCAGTACGCGTCTATTTAAATTACAAATATTTTGTAGATTATCTATTATCTTCATTATGGATAAACGAAAATCTGTAAAAGATAACGTCTTGACTATATTGGAGACAATTATTGAGTTTTGCGAGGAAGAGAAACGAATAGGGCGCTAAGCTTTTCCCGTAGATCAAGTCATTAGAAGAGTGGCTGTTATGACAGGAAAATCAGAAAAAACTATAAAGCGTGTCAAAAGCAAATTGTTTAAGAGTTTGGAAGACCAACCTTCATCTTCTACTACCCTTATAGAGCAGAGAAAGGAAAAGAAGTCCAAAATTATATTAGATGATGCGGACAAGTAATATATTACTATATTTATCATACTTTACATTTATTCTAATCTAAATTTTAGATCTGTACTACGGAACAGAATCACATCCATGTACACTGTCAGTAAGAATGTACCTACTTTACACAGTTTACATACTTATATAATATCTGAAACTGAATTCTCTGGTTGCAAAGAAACATTACGAAAAATTATTATTGAGATGGGATACAAGTATAAGAAATGTAAGTCGAACAGAAAAGTATTGATGGAACGACAAGATATAGTGGCCTGGCGAGCACGGTATTTGCGATTTAAAATCGTCAACGATAGTCTTGGTGAAAACAACAGACCCTTGGTATATCTGGATGAGAGATACGTGCACAAAAACTATACTGTGTCAAAGTGCTGGCAAAGTTCAGATGAAGAAGGAGTGCTAAACAAAGAAGGTGCAGGACAACGATGGATTTTGTGTCATGCTGGTGGTGAGATGGGATTCATTGACGGAGCTTTGCTTCTATTCAAAACGAAGAGTGGGGATTGTCACGATGAAATGAACTATGAAAATTTCTTAAAGTGGTTCAAAACACAATTAATACCAAATTTACCACAAAATTGAATTATAGTTATGGATAATGCACCATATCACAGTGTCCAAATCAATAAAGCACCTACAACTGCATCGAAGAAAGCAGATATTATATCCTGGCCATTTTTGAAAAATATACCATATCACCCCGAAATGGTAAAGTGTGATTTGCTCGAATTGGTGAGACGCAATAAACCAGAACCTGAATATGCTATAGACAATTATGCAGCAAGTTTAGGTCATTCGGTGTTAAGGTTACCTTAACCCGATAGCAATGATTTGGAGCATAGTGAAAAGAAAGGTAGCCTCAAAAAATATTGATGGGAGTTGCAATATTGAGGCTTTAATTTTGCAGGCGTTTGCTGAAATTACTCCGACGTTGTGGCAAGCAGAATGCAAACACGTACAGAAAATAGAAAAAGAATACATCGAAAGGGACAAATTAATTGATGTTCATGAAGAATTTATTAGATTAGGTGAAGCAGATTCAGAAACCGATTGGTTACAATCAGATAATGAAACATAATTTAAAAAATGATGTAGTATATATGTATAATGCAATGTATATCATGCCATATCAATTAATTCTTGTTTTACTTTACTATCTTTGAATAAATGACATATATATTTGTGTTTTCGTTATATTTTTCAACTATCATCTATATGCATAATCAAATTATAAGATTCCATTTTATTTTAATTACAATCGTTGCATAACATTTGACATGATACGACTGATTTAAATACTGGCGCGCTCAGTTTTTGTCTGGGAATATACACTACAAATCGACGGTGCTGCTCGAAGGGTCACGTTTGGTTGGTTTGACTTTAGTACCCTAGTAGCAAAATCACTATATGCACACTTGTTCTACATTAGCAAATTTATATTTTCATCCATCTCTACAATTGAGATTTTGCTGCTTGGGTATTTATAATTCGCTGGTGCGCGTGCAAAGGGGTATAAGTCTCAAAAGTCAGGAAATGAATTATATTCGAAATGTGTGTGATATTCAAGTAATCTATATCTATGTAAGGCGATAGATGTTCAAAACACCATTTTAGTAAACATATGGAATAGTCCGAAAAGCCACATTAACCCATTGTTATGTGTTAAACGATATAAATAGACTTATATCTCTTTGAATCTTACATATCTCGTGCATAATAGTATAGGTCCACTTATACCCAATAACACAATTGCTTTTTAGTGTTTGTAGATATTCACACTAATATTTAACCTCAAAACCATTGTGTGCAATAGCATGTGACAGGTGTTTTTTAGTACTGAATATTGGGTGTAATCGAAAATGCAGTCAACTAGATCTCAGAAAATGTTATATTGTCAGTCTAATAACAGCATACTACAAGCAAGTGTCAAGAAAGAGGGTAAATAATAAGTCTAAACACAAAACCCTATTACGAAGTTGCAACAAGTTTGTGAGCAATGTACTGTAATAAGAATACTTCTATCGCTGCGATTACATACGATCATAAGAGGGGGTCCCATAAACCATGGTACAAAGTTCCAGACAATGTAGTAGCAGGTGCTAAAGCACACAATTTGTCGCTACTTGCATACGAAAGTCACTATTGCAGAAAAGATACAATAAAGAAATATCTTCCGCCGAACTACACATTTGGAGAAATCTACGAAGAATACGCCAAACAAGAAAATACATACAATCCCATAATTAGAAAGTTGTATGAAAAGCAGTTTCATTCAATGAACATATCCATTAAACAGCCATTACAAACTTGTGACGCTGAAAAAATAAAAAAAAACACTAATAAAATCATCTAATCATCAAACAAGTGCAGATAAGGCGTACGAAGCTAAGAGGTCTGATAAGGATATATTCAATAATGACACTAGTAAAAAGTATACACTTTTGATATGCAGCAGTGTCTACGAACACCACATTTACAAACCTCTGTTGCATTCTATCAACGTCAACTGTGGACTTTCAACATGAGTCTTCACGACTGTGTAACTAAGCAAGCTTATTGTCAGATATCGCATAAATGTATTGCTGGTAGAGGTGTCAACCAACTTGGATCTTGCGTTTATAAGAACTTATCTGCACTTTCACTTGAAGTGAAACATGTTATTCTATAAGCAGATGCGTGTGGAGGTCAGAACAACAATACAAACATTGTAGCTATGTTCTTCACATTGTTAGAAAACAACACAAATTTAGAAATTATCAACCATAAGTTTCTTGTCGCAGGACATATTCATATGGAATGCGACGCAGACCACTCTGGTATTGAACGCAAACGGAAGCGGTATAACACTCTCATTCATCATCCTCATTACTGGATACAATTGGTAAGATAATGTGGCAAAAGCGTACCTTTCACAGTTACTGAGATGCAAAGAAAGGACTTCTATATTACGCTTCTCTTTTCAAAATCGTCCTGTAGAATAGAAAAAATAACGAAGAAGGTGAAAAAGTTACATGGAAATCTATAAAATGGTTACGTTATGAGAAAAAAATATGTTTTTTCGAAAGAGGCAATATACCGTAGACGTCAAATTTTAATTTCGGTTTACACTTCTATCCCATGCAGAAGATGACCTTATAATATGCAGCGATGCCTGCTTGCTAACAGTGGTGGGAGAGCAACGCAGTGTCGGGGGACCCTCACGCCTTACATTTCATAGAAAACGTTTGTAGAGTGTACTGTCTTGGCAGCCTCGCTTATGTTTATCTTTAGTTTATTTCGTCGCGCTCTTTTCCTCTTTCTACTTTCGTATCAGAAATTAAAATATGTCGACTACGGTATAATAAAACTCTTTAATAAAGTACGTTATTTTACACAGGACTCGTTTTCATGAAACGCCTACAAACTACAGAAATTGTTTGCATAAAAGGGAATGACTCGTTTACCCACTTTTCCTTAAAATGATTGTTTTTGACATATACTCCTTTGCACGCACACCAGCGAATTATACTTATCGTCTGAAGATCTGATTAGATTTTCAAACAACCGGAAGTAGTAGTATACTTTAAGAATAAATCAAGTTTTGCCAATGTCTCGAAAGTGAATTGGAAAAAAATATTTTTTTTTTTGAAATTCCTACCGGATGTAGGTGTTTTCGCATCGAAACAGATACATTAACACTATAAAATTATTTAAAGCTGTACTTAGAATAATTTTTGTATAAAAAAGAATTCAAAATTCGGACCGGTATAACACTTTTTATTCACAGATTCTTTAAGAGAATAAAAGTATTTAAAACTGAATTTCAAACAAGTTTTGTATAATTCGAAACGCACATATAGAAAAGTCGTGTGATGACCACATCACATTTTTTCTATTTTATTTACCTCATACTGTTAAGTATTTAAAGACTAAATTGGATTATACATAATGCAGATGTCCAAATGCTGTCAAATTATTTATCGCGGATTTTCAATCATATTTAAGTATCCACACTCAAGCCAATATTATTAATCCTCTACAATTTAAATACGTAAAGTGGGCCTTTCCAAATTCGAAATTCAATACCGCTTTTCCTTAATCTGCCACAAGAAAATGAAGGTGACCGCAACCTCACTATAATCAGTAAAAAATAACTCGACTGCTTCTGTCATGACTGCAACCACCACGACATCAGTAGTTTATTTTTGTGCATTGTAATTATATATTTTTTATACCATTCGTGTTGGTATTACACATGTATTATGAGTAATTTATATAATATTATTATTGGTGTATGTAAAGATATATACAGTGTGTGGAAATTATGGAAAAAATAAATTCAATAATTACGTTCGTATAAAATATAGAAATATGGTTATTTCAATTATAGGACATATACTACACCGACTTTCAGTTGTTACGTTTTTAATGTTGTCATATCATAATTATTGTTTTAAATAATACCCTATATTTACTTTCCTATACGTAGTATAAGGAAGTATTGTTCTGATGTCCCCTGATACCGAAGAAGCGATTTTTGCAAATATCTCTCTCTCTCTCTATGAACACGATAGCGGCCGAACGGGTGCAGCTATCAACACCAAACTTCTATATCTTGAGATCTGATTATATTTTCAGTAAAATCCGCAGACAGGAGTAGTAGTACGTTTGTGTGTATATTTCGTAAATTAGAAAATCCTTAATTACACATATTCATGTCGATCTATTTTCAATTCGTTTCTACAGACATATGTACAAATCACGAAGTACTAATTTATCTGCATATAAAGTGATTTTTTCAACTCATGGCTACGCCGTTAAATTAATTGATTTGAATTTACGAAATATATTATACACACAAACCTACCACCTCTTGTATACCGTATGTGTCAATTTTCATTAGGTATAGGGATTCAATGTTTACGTGCGATTTATACGTATACAAGTAATACGTGGCAACGTGGCACCCCTACTGTCCGTCACCAATCCCGGCAACAATCGACATCACAACGATTTTCTCAGATCTTCCCACTTCTCTCCACCAGATTGTACATTCAATGTTTAGCTGCGAACACGTTGCGATTTAGTCTGCAATAAAAGTCGTTTTATTACTGGAACGGGAAACATCAAATGGCCGCCGCGATCTCCTGATCTAGTAGTTTAGTATTATTTTCAGAATCCTTTTTTATTTACCTTGTTTTTAATTTTATTAGAATTACGCTTTTGTTTGTGTCATGCAGCGCGAACGCAGCTTAATAATTCTCTGCATTTACTGAAAGGAAAAAGAAAAACAAATCCTTGCAACTCGTAAATATTATTTCTGAACGCATTACAAACACTCAAGTCGGTGGTCGAATAGTTACTGCTAACCACGCTAACTTGTATTTACGAGCA
Organism: Amphimallon solstitiale; assembly: GCA_963170755.1. Lineage (NCBI taxonomy): Eukaryota > Metazoa > Arthropoda > Insecta > Coleoptera > Scarabaeidae > Amphimallon > Amphimallon solstitiale. The sequence goes on along the minus strand of OY720681.1, from coordinate 123,807,038 downwards.
TGCATCGGTCGTGCTGGCATTGGAAAGGAAAGAAGGGGTACTAAGTTGCCACGTACTGTATGGATTAATCGCCCATGGTTAATGAAAATTGACACATGCTGTATATACGACAAAATAAGAAGTAGTCATTGCGACAGAACATATGCTTGAGACTTGCAGCAAAGTCCTCCATAGCAACACCCCTGAGGGCCCTCAGGAATCACAGCGGAAGTCGAGGAGCTTAAGGTACATACTAATCACCTTAACAAAGTATTTTTCCAGAAAGCGCTACTGTCCAGTAACACGGAAATAGAAAACGCGATCAGAACAAAAGAAAAAGGAGGCATCAAAAGACCACCACGGAGGCACTCAGACACCTGAAGTAGAGAATCATCGCACGAATTAACACCAACATTCTTTCAGCAAAACAATACCAATCCTAAAACCCCAAAAACTCCTCAATCCATCCATATAAATCGATCCAAACACACATAACACATATTCTACCATTCACCGAAACTCCGGGCGAAATCCGGGTATGACGAACTCGGTCAAGAAAATACATCGTAGTTGGACTTTTGTATATACATACCGAGAGATCAAAAATTATAATGCTAAAGGTTTGCCATGCGTCTGTCTTAAGTTATATCATTAAGTGTCATACTGTCAGTAATATTAATGGGAGCATTGTAAGTTATAGTAAATTATTTAACTTATGTGTATATTCTTCATATTCTAATTCCTCGTCTCTAGGTTTCTGACTCCCCTTGGGCTCATCGCGTCCCAGTCGAAAGTCTTACAGTATGCTAACATATTCTTCCGTGTATTCTTTTACTTTGCTATTGAATACCTTGCAACTCGAGCAGTTCTTTATTTCCGAAATTTATTTATATCTCTGTGGTTCCAAACTGGAAACTCCTTTCCCCATGACGCTTTCCACTCCAGAGATATAATAGTTATCGTTGTGGCATGCATTTAACTTAATCTCTGCACAGTGAAGTTGTTCTTCTGAATGTTATGTGCTACCTTATAAGCAGTTATGTAATCCTCCAGTTTAGCTATTAGTTTTATACTGAGTAGTCCCGTATCTCTGTATATATTCTCAGTACGGGTATACCAGTGCAAGTTCAGGATTGCCTTCAGGGCCTTGTTTTAGATCACTTACATAGATTTCATTAATGTTTTTGCACATTTTCCTCATGCCACTATTAAGGAGCGTATTTTCGAGATGACATGGCTATGGTGTATCATTAGTTTAGTCTTTTTACATAGCCCACTTCTTTTTATTGCCCATATATGGGTGTCACACTTTTCTGAATTTAGACCACATGATAATTTGTTATCTATCATAATTCCCAAATAGTTTATCGTGTCTACTTCTTTAAGCTTTTCTTTAGATATGTTCTTCCTCAATTGTATTGGCAATTTAATTTTTGTGATATAAACTGTCTTTTTTGTGTTTAATGTTAATTTCTGCCCTAATAGCCAATGGCCCAGTTTTTTTAGATCTCTATTTACTTTGTTTTCAATTTGTTCCCTACTTTTTCCTGAATGCATTATTGCCGTATCATCTGCATAAATTACAACGCCGCGGTACGATTGAATGTATAATGAGTATACAACAACAGCTGTTGTTAATTCTGCAGGTTGACAACTTGTGATCGGCCATATTTGAGTTAGTTGAGTTCTTTTTTCCAGACGCGTTCCAAAACCTTTCTTTAAATCAAGGAATAGCGCTGTGACATAGTTTTTATTATCAAGGCCTTCATACACTGAATGCATGAATTCAAGTACTGCTGCGTACGTATTGCTGTTTGGCTGAAATCCAAATTGTTGTTTATCAAATTACACTGTATTAGTTATAAAATCCATCAGTCTTTTATTTAGTACTTTTTCATATATCTTTCCTAAAGTGCTTATCAAAGATATTGGTGTGTGGCAGGATGAGTCCTCTTTACTGCCACCCTTATGCGCACTTACAATTGATTCCTTCACCTCTCCCGGAAAGCTTCCTACTTTTAAACTATGGTTTATAAGTTCAACGATTATGGGCACTATTACATCTTCATATCCATGCTTGTTATGCGACCCTTTCCAGGGGCAGATTTGCTTTTGAGACTCTTTTGATTATTGTTGTTATTTCTTATTCTTTTCTTTAATTCCAGATATTTGTGGTTTTCACTCAGTAGTAAATGCAAGCTTTAAATTAATATAACATGTTAACAATAGATTTATTACTGATCAGTAGAAGTCCAAGCAAGTTAGATCTGGACTTCATGGACGCCAAGCGATTAGACTACCTCACCCTATCCATTTAGTTTCTTCCGTCGTATTAGGAACTTCCTAACGTTATGTCCACAGTAACCAGGAGTACCATCGTATTGCAACCAGAATGTTTGCTGGATGTGAGTGTCTATATACTCAGCTAAACAGGGCAGCTCGTTTGGTAAAAACTGCAAATACGTCAAATGTGTATCACCTTCACAGGCGTTAAGAGCTTACCTGTGTCGATTGTCTATATGGCGTATTGAATACGGGTTTTATGCAGCACAATGAACGTATTATTATGCTACAGAAAACCCGTATTCAATACGCCACACGGCTTATTTAATGCACCATTATTTTTGAAAGTAGCCTTATCGCCAAACAAAATCTTAGTTAAAATATTTGGTATTTCTTGTATTTTATTTATTAACCAAGGACATATATCCGTTCAATTAATACTATCATTACCATACAATTTTTTAATGTTTTATAATGTTTAAATTTATCTTCAGTATCTATTGCCTTTGAAATATCATCTATACTAATCTATTGGTTTTCAAGTAACGTTAATAGCACAGTCAGTATATTTGCTCATTGAGATGCGGCTTGCTACTTCTTCTTGTAAGTTACATTATCTTTTTCTTCTTCTTTTATTTTAGGTCGAAACCTGTTTTCTTAACGCATCCAGCTGTCCTTCCATATTTTAAACGGTCTCCCAGAATCTCTCGTTCCTGCTGGTCTTTGGTCTCTTGATATTTTTATCAACCTGATCTCATGTGCCCTATGGACGTGCTCATTCCATGCTTTCCTCCTTCCCCTAACGAATCTAATGACGTCTCCGATTCTACAATCCTCTCTTATAGCTTCGTTCCTTGCTTTATCCCTCCTTGTTTTCCCCACTATCGTTCTTAATGTATTCATTTCGGGTTCAGTTGTTCGTATTTAATCCTGCTTGTGTATGTTCAGTTGCATAAGTCGTTACTGGTCTCACCATTGTTTTATATACTTTGCTCTCTGTTGCGCGGTATTTATTTTTCCAGGTGACATCTCTTAAAAATACAGACACTCAGGCCCCTTTCATGGTCTGTTGCCTGACTTCTTTATAGTTGTACCGTTCACTGGGTGGTCTGAGTAGTTCTACAGCTGTCACTGCCGGTCTCAAGCGGATAAACGAGGAAGGTTGGTGGACCAGATTAGCAATCTATCCACCATATAAGGAACACACACGCTCAAAAACCTCCGCGTGTGACGGTGCTTCGTCGCGACGCTCCTGTGCGCCTAGGATAAAACTAGCACCGACGAACGACTGCTCAAAAATACCGTCCGAACGGTCGCCTACGGCTGGACGATCAGGTACTGCAATTCTGCTCCTAGTCGGTGAACGCGCTCATGCATAACTTAACCTGGCCGAGCGCGTCGGCGCTATTCAATCTGTCAATGTCGAAACACCTACACTTCTCACTTTCTTCTCGGTAGTTAAATATAGTGAAAATGTGAAAGAAAAGTGAGTTTAAGTTACCTACGGCTAACAACATCGGAGTTTGGATTCATTATTAAACGGTACGTAATCTATTCTGCTTTAATTATTGTGCTTTACTAAAGGATGTCGCAAGAAACAGATAACGAACAAAAAATAAACAAATGCTTTCGGATAAATTCATCTAATTTTATTCGCAAACTTGCATAGTATATTTTATTGTCCCACACATATATATACACGAGAATATATACAATAAATTTACAGTGAAATATGTTACAAAGAAAAGAAATAACAGTCGTATCAAATAAAAAGAAATTTTGTCGTTAACGTCGAGTTTCCCATATCACAAATTATCTGACATTCGTAATGCGAATAGGCGTGCGCATTAATACATGCTTCTAAACAAATTGATCAGACTTGCTTAATTAAATATATTATATATTTACAGTTTCATGACAAATGAAATAGGCTAGGTCCTTTTTACAATACAACACAATTATTTCTACTATAGTTTATATCGCATACAAATATCTACTCTAATTGTTCGGCGTGAAATACGACGTACTTGTCAAAATTTACGGACATCGCTAGTCGGTAATACAGTGTAAATTCTATATCTGACGTTTGATGTAAATAAACATTTAAATTTTCAGGGATGTATTTCCGAATAAATGTGACCTAGACCTTTATTTCTTATTTAAAATAAATGGCTTTTATTTACGATAATCAATGTAAAATAACCGATTGATTTATTTATTCACAATTTGTTGCATTCGTACGTGACACAAACGGAGGTGTGTATGTAAACTGAAAAATATAACACGACTCTGGTATTTCGAATGACTAGGAATTCAAATGTTACTTCAAACAAATTAGCTCCACGTGATCAATTAATTATTCAGAACCTGAAGTTAGATTAATTAATTGATATGCGCGGTTTTGACAACGTTTTAGCGGATTGACTCTAAATTAAACAAAATAGAAAGACAGGATCAATTAATCACTCAGAACCTGAAGTTAGATTAATTAATTGATATGTGCAGGTTGAAAACGGTTTAGCGGAAATAATTCTGAAGCCAAGTTCCACAGAGCATGTTAAGCTAGAAAAGAACTTGGTAAAGAATGGTCTCGACAGAGTTTAAAACTAGAAACGAGACCGGTTAAGGACTACTTTGTCAGAGTATAAAACTAGAAACAAAGTCGGAGACGGACTGCTTTGTCAGAGTATAAAACTAGAAACAAAGCCGGAGACGGATTGCTTTGTCAGAGTATAAAACTAGAAACAAAGCCGGGGACGGATTGCTTTGTCAGAGTATAAAACTAGAACCAAAGCCGGAGAAGGACTGCCTTTTGATATTTAAATTTTCGCCTTTTATAACAACCGATCTGCGCGCCAGCGACCAAAAGTTCGTGCGTACAAACCCCACCTTACTAGCGCGGACCAGCCGTTCGTCACGTAGCCCCGTGTGACGTATTATCAATAAAATTTTCCATAAAATTTATATACTTATTTCAAATGCAAATATTGCGACAAATTACTGGAACTATGAAAATATGTACATACATTTAAATAATGAATTTGAATTATTTACAATTTTACAAAGTTAAAACGTTTATGAAAAAGAAAATGCCTTGCTAAATACGGCAAAATATTTGTATTAATTACGGATTAGCATAATCAAGGCGTTTTCTTTTGGATTAACGACGCAGTTCGTTACAACCCCCATCTCAAAAAAAAGAAAAAACATGTTAAAGAAATGAAACAAAATTAAAAATGTAAATGCAAGTCTTACAACTAAATTCGTATTACTTAAAACGTCTCTACACTTTTTCTCGCACTGGCACTAATTTCACTATGTCTTGTTTGTGTAGGGCGTCGTAGTAGGCTTCCGCCTCTCGACGCGTCATGGACACGCTCTTCCCGTCGATCCTCACGCTGACCCTCTGGTTCAGACGACGTCTCCTCCGGACTTTCTTGCCAGGACGATCGTCACGGCGGATCCACGCCCCTGGATTGTGGACGGCAGGCTTTTTAACCATAGGACGTGTATCTGATGGAGGAAGAGGATCGGCTACGAGGAAAGGCATGTCTAGAGGACGGCTTGGAGTGAGAGGAATGAAAACGGGAAGGGTGATACTCTCTGGAGCGGATGCGGTTACATTTGTTGGTGGTTTAACTGTTTCTGGTGTCGGTGGCAGCGGCGATAACGGATCTGGAACTGGTGACACGCCAAATAACTGTAGATACCGGAACTCCAAATATGCCTCGGCACCTGGACTCGTTAACGCCGGGCCTACTTCTACTTCAGGTACCTTGGTAACGGACGCCTGCGGCTGCGGTTTCGGAGGCGTATTGCAGCAGTACACTTTATATTTTTCCTCCAAGATGGCTATCGTCTCCGGCGATATTATAAATTGTGGCGTTATTGGCCGCTCTGGTGTTTTTGGAGAGGCCACGAATCTCACCACACCACTGGTCGGAGATATCCAATGCCTGGAGTTTACTTGACGTCTGGGAGACTTTGACGAAGACATGGTTGAACAGGACGGTAATACACGATCCATCGACTTATATGCCCGTCTCGGATGTTCCCCACCGCTTCTCTAGAGGGGGATCTTGAGTGGGAGGCGGAGTAGGGATTACGGGCCGGCGGTGGTGGACAGTTTGATGTCCTTCACGTGGATTTTGGCGGATTTGCGGTGACCTGGTATCTGCAACAAAACAACAGAGGGGGACAAAATTTTAATTATTTTCGAGGGACCTTCGAACTTCGGTGCTAACTTCGCAGAAAACTTCTTGGCGGCGTCGGACAGGTAATGGCATTTGTGGTACACCCATTGTCCTACCTGCGGACGGAAAGGACGGTGACGGAGATTGTAGGGCCTGCTCTGACGCTGAAACGCCTCAGCCAATTTTACCCTCACAATCTGGAAGAAGTCATCCAGTTTTGCCATTTCTGTTGCCAATTCTCCGGTATCCGGCTCACTGGAATCATTGGTCGGGTCCTCGACGGTCCGGCGGAGGGATCGTGGCGGGATGAGTTCCCTTCCAAAGTTCAAGAAAGCCGGTGTGTATCCCGTGGACTCATGTCTGGCAGAATTCACGGCGAAGACGAACTGTGGTAAGTATTGGTCCCACTCCCTATGATCTCCTTCTATGTATTGAGCTATCATAGGACCAATCACTCTGTTTGTCCTTTCCACCAGGTTCGATTGCGGAGCATACGGCGCTGTGTACTTTATCTGGATGCCAACACCTCTAATATAGTCCTGGAAGTGGTGACTGGCGAACTGCGGACCATTATCTGCCAGCAGCAACTTGGGGCATCCGAAGCGATATATCAGCTTTTCCTTTAAGGCACGGATGATCGTCTTCGACGTGGCAGAGCGCAGCGGCTGGCACTCTACCCACTTCGTAAACCTGTCTTGAAATACCAGTAACGACGTGAAGCCCTGTTTGGAGCGGGGAAAAGGTCCAAGTAGATCCACACTCACCTGCTCCCACGGAAAATCAACAGGTGAGTACTGCATCTGCCCTAGCGGCTTTCCTTGGTTAAACTTATATCTCTTACAAGACTGACATTTGTTCACGTAATTTCTGATATCTCTAAACATCCCTGGCCAATAGTATAAGGCTGATGCACGCGAAATGCTTTTAGCGACGCCTAGATGTCCGGCTTCGGGTGCGTCGTGTATCTCCATTAAAACTTGTGCTCTTTTGGGCCTCGGAATGCATAATTTCCATGTTCGAATGCCGTCGACGTTCCGCGTATCGGGAATGTACTTATATAGGTTACCATCTTTAATTCGAAAATCGCCGTTTCGGTCTGGTTGTGCTTTAACATCGGCAATTTTCCTGTTGTACCACGGACATTGTACATCGTCAATCAACGCACATGTCTCGTCTTCGGGCTCGGACTTACGGGGGAGCGGTGATCTTGAGAGGGAATCAGCCAGGTTATTCATCGATCCTCGGCGGTACCGTACCGTAAAATCGAATTGCTGTAGGTCTATGGCCCACCTGCCGAGCCTATCCTCTTCTTCGGCAACTAAGCAACTCTCGACGGGCGGTGCATCGTCGTTGCTCTTAAAATATACCTTTTTCTTCGGAAAATCGAGGACGGCTCCCAGTGCTCGAAGCACGTTTACTCCGAAGATCACCGAACACATGCTCGTCGGCAAAATCAGAAAATTTATGTCTATTGTCCTGTGTTTCATCTTCACTGGCAGGGAGATTCTGCCTGGTGATTCGATAATCTCTCCATTGGCCAGTCGGATACGTGATTTATATGTACGCACGTCTCGCGTACTCTCTGCTCCCAAACGATCGATTAAATTCCCGGATACGAACGACGACGTGGCACCACAATCTATTAGAGCTTTTAAATTCACTCCATGAATACTTATTGGTACCCACACGCGGTTATCGGGGGTCGTTCGTTCTTTCTCAGATTCGTTCGGGAGCTCGGGTCCGGATTTTACTTCGTGCGGGTGACCTGGACATCCACGCCACCCTCTTTGTGGTTTCCCGGGCACCTGCAATCTATGGAGCGGACGTCCACTTTTCCACACCGCGAGCAGAACAATCTGGGTGGGTTACGACAACTACGCCTGCCGTGCCCCTCCTGGGCACACCTCCAACAGCGTCCCTCGGGATTAGACAGCTTTTGAACCCTCTTCGGCGATGGTGACGTCTGACGAGGCCTAATGTCCTGCACCGCGTAAGATGAATGGGGCGCGCGATGCGCTGTCGAAGGCACTTTCGGTTCGTCGCGGCAAGAGCTCTGCGGCGTCTGTGGGTCATTCTTTCCTCTAGCGAAGCGAATCTGCTCTTCTTTTATGAGCTCATACTCCGCGGCGAGTTTCGATAGTTGTCTGAGCGTCGACACCGCGTCTCGGCGTATATAAAGTTTCATTTCAGGGGACATGTTGCTATACACGCGTTCCAACTGTTCGTCATCAGTCATGGGTTTGCCGCGCCTCATCAGGGTCAATAACGCTGTCAGGAAATCTTTGAACGACTCGTTCGGTCTTTGCAGCCTTGACCGTATTTCCTCTTCCACCAGGTAATGATATCGGGACGGAAGGAACTGCAGCTTAAAATCGTCCAAGAAATCGGTCCACGTTTTCCAGTACGACCTATTGTTTCTAAGCCAGAGCAAGGCCTTGTCTTTGAACAATTCAGGCAATGCCATCAACATATGATCGTCTTTAATATCGTAGCATGACTGTAATTCACTTATTCTTTCCAGGAAGAAAACTGCGTCTGAGCTGCCACTGAAATTCAGGCCCCATTTGCGAACTTGTTGGCAGATCGTAGCACTGGAGACGTCATCTTCACTGCCACTAGGCTTCGAGCCTTCTGTATTGCTGCCTTTGTTCGAAGAGCCAGATCTACGTCCTTTGAGAAACGTGCTGACACGCTCACGAACGTCTGGAACGGT